>RWGZ01001114.1:0-13815 GCA_009725065.1 Utricularia reniformis | reverse complement strand
TAATTAGTCACAAATAATATAATAACTAATCCATTTGTCACAAATAATATCGTCAAAAATCAAATAGCTACAACTAATCAATCGTAACTAATCAATTTAAAATAAGTACCAACACAAATCGAGGAGGCAAAAAAAGCGGGTTCAAGATCTTTCGATTTGATTACCAACAACAATACGACAACTACGGAAGGAGGAATGTCGGGATCGGAAAAAATTCGAAGAAATCGCCACAGCTTTTCGTCTGAAACCCGAAACCTAAACCCCAAATCGCGAGAAGGAAAAGAAAGAAAGAAAGGGGCAGATTAATAAGGTTCAATTCGCGTTAGCCTAACGCGAGCAGAAAGAATGTCGTGTTAGGCTAACGCGAATCGCGTTAGGCTATCGCGAGTACGAAATAAGGCTGAGGCAGTTTCGCAAAAATCAATTCGCGATAGCCTAAATCGACCTCCTTTTGGCGGTCGATTTAGGCTATCGCGAATACAAAAAAAATATTTTTTTTTAAAGTTTATTTTGGCTAACGCGAGTCGCGTTAGTCAATCGCGAATTACGGAAAAAATGCAATTCGCGATTGGCTAACGCGAATGGTGATAAATTTCCGGCACTATTCAGAATCGGTGGTATTTTGCGCGAAGCTCCGAAATACTTATAGTGAACTTAATATTTTTGTTTAATTTTATTATGAATTTAATTTAGGATAAGATAAAATGGAATGGGAGAAGTTGTACGGGTGCATTATTGGTCACTGAACAATTAATGCCTTCAAATGTATTGTACGTAACGTAACTCCGATGCACAGTACACACAGATCTTGGTCGAATTTGTCTCTTTATCTCAAATCTGAGCACTACCGGCGAAGGTTTTCATTAAACTTTCCCACGGCGGAGCCGTATCCATATCAGAAATTATGGATGATTCTGAAGAGCTGGTAACAGACTCTGGCAAGAGCTCGATGAGCAGCGATACGACCGTGAGTCACAGTACCAGCATCGATCGCCTTTCATTTGACAAACCGACAAGCTCGCCGGTGAGGCTGGATAAAAGGACAGTGTCTTGTAATCGTGGGAGAACAGATCTGACATTCCGAGATTTCACTTTGGTGAGACAGATCGGCAGCGGAGATATCGGGAGAGTGTACCTGTGCCGTCTACGGACGGCGGAGGAGGACCAGGAAGTTAAGCTTTACGCAATCAAAGTCGTGGATAAAGAGGTTCTGGCGTTGAAGAAGAAGNAATTCGCGATAGCCTAAATCGACCTCCTTTTGGCGGTCGATTTAGGCTATCGCGAATACAAAAAAATATTTTTTTTTAAAGTTTATTTTGGCTAACGCGAGTCGCGTTAGTCAATCGCGAATTACGTAAAAAATGCAATTCACGATTGGCTAACGCGAATGGTGGTAAATTTCCGGCACTGTTCAGGATCGGTGGTATTTTGCGCAAAACTCCCATACCGCGTACGCTTGGCTGTCTGAACAACATTTGTCTTGTAGAAGTAAATAGGACAAGTACAATTAAGTAAATGTACAACAAAAGTCTTAAGTTTGTTGTCAAATTGTACTTAGATAATTAAGGCTTAATATTTTAATCAAATTTTAAATGAATGAGTTTTTGAGATAGCATTGTCATGTATAATAAATGTAAAAAGTATCATTAATTTTCGATTGATTTTGTTTTTGTCATTGATTAAATTTGTTTTACAAACATAGCACTGGTTTGCAGTCTGTAACAGACAGTTTTTTTAATAACTCGGTTTCTATAATTATAGAAATTGAGCAACTATTTTTTTTATATCGAAAAGGCATTAAAAACAACAATTAAAAATAAAATAAAAAATTGTAGATCGGTTTCTAGATTTTATAGAAACCGAGCTACTTAAAAGCTGTAACAAAAGCTGTAAATCAATGTTATATTCAAAATAATAATTTCGTTCAGTGATTTAAGTATTTTTTTTAAAAAAATAATGATATTTTTTAACATTTTAGCAAGTTACAATATTATGTAAAACAAAAACTCAATTTTAAATCATATCCAACATGCTAGAAGATCCAACTATTCATAATTTTACTATACTCATAAATTAAAATATTTCTATTCCTACAATTATTTAGGACAATATTTCAACATATACAAATAGTGTAATTTTATAGTTTTAAAATAGGTTGCACGGGTATGGATGCGGGATACAAGGTTTCGAGGTGCGAAGGTACAGAGTGCGTAAATTTTTAAATAATGGTACATTAAGGTACGTTAATATAATCTAATAAAAAATCAAACATTTACAAATTAATAATAATCAAATTTATAACAATAAGTATTTTATTTTATTAGTGTTATTTTATGTTTTCTTCAAATTTAAGTTATATAAGATGCATTTGATATTTAGATAAGTTTGAAATATTTTTTCTATTTAATTGGAATATTTTTCTTTATATAATAAAACATATTATTTGTTTTGTTTGAAATTTATAATATTATACATATTTTTAATGCATATATATCTACTAATGAGCTAATATATAATATTCTTTTTTTTATGTATTCTCATTGTTGACTTCATATCTTTTTAAATTTTTCTACTGGATGAATTTGAATCTAAATAACGCAAACGAAGTTTTCTATAAAAGGATATATTGGGGAATTTATGTTATGAGAATGAAATAAAATTGAAATAATTTATGTCAAATTGAATATTTAATTTCAAGATTTAAAAATGGAACCGAGAAAAAAAATACAATCATAATTTAAATTTTATGATCACACACCACCGAAGATTCGTGCACTCTGCATTCGGTGCGTTGAAAGACACTCACCCCACGAATAGTGCAAAATATGTATTAAATTTATATAAAATAAATGGGTGTTATCAAAATATTGTTTGTTCGAATTGAATTTTTTATTGGATAATTGAATTATTGTCTAAGCTGCTTGAACCGCTATTGAAATTATTAATTTTTTTAATAAATAATTTAAAATATTTAAAAAACTAAATAAACATGTCGTTATGTCCCGTCTGCCCGTCCAGTGGGCTGGTTGATGGGCCAACCATCCAACCCATATCAATTGAACTGGATTTTTAATCTCTGATTTTAGTTACGAGAAATTTAGACTAAATTATTGAATATCACTAAACCCTAAAAATCATATTAAACAAATAGAACATTATTGATTTTTTTTTGTTATCTATTGGACCAATATTCTTTAATAAAATCATTAATTGGGGTTTTTTTAATTGAATTTTGTTTTATTATAACTCATGATCAATCAAATGTTAATCTTACATCCAAGTACAATTTTGATTGGCCCACTAGAAGAAAATTGGGGGAGTTTTTTAGATAGCAGTGTAACTTGTTAAAACGTAAAAAATAGCATTAATTTTCGATTGATTTTGTTTTTGTCATGAATTAATTTTGTTTTAAAAACATAGCACTGATTTGCAGTCTGACACGACCAGTTTTTATCGTAGCTCGGTTTCTATAATGATAGAAACTGAGCTACCATTTTTTTTATATCGAAAAGGCATTAAAAGCAACAATTAAAAATAAAAAAAATGGTAGCTCGGTTTCTATAGTGTCGGACTGCAAATCAGTGCTATGTTTCTAAAACAAAATTAATTCATGAAAAAAACAAAATCCATCGAAAATTAATGCTATTTTTTAACAACATAACAAAATATCATGTTATGTACAACAAAAAACTCGAAGAAAATTTGCATATCCAATCCAACCCAATCAAATTCTAATGGGTATGTTTGGATTGGGTTTTAAAAAATACGGTACCATGAGTTGATAAGGTTTTGTAAAATTAATATATTATAATCATATTAATGTATCTTTATATATATAAAATAATAAAAATATTTATATTTTAATTATTAGAAGTAATCATAATTCATAACTTCATTATTTGTAAATCACGATCATGATATAATATTGTGTTTTAGCGACGAACGCATCGTTATTTTATTTTTGTTTTGTATTCGTTAAAAAAATAACAATTTCGCTATCTAAACTCACCACATTTTGAATAGTAGTCCAAACAAACTTAATGACTTTTAAAATTAAATCACACATCCATATTTCAAATGTGGCTCCTCAAACTTTAATAGGTCTTTAAAGTATTTAAGACTAACAAATTGTCTCAATTCAGACAAAGCCTTAGGTTATCTGTAACATTATCCACGCCCAAAACCATTTTCATCGTATAAATCTCTCTACACATCTTCATTTTCTCACATCCACATCATATTCTCTTTCTACTTCAAAAAATTCTCACTCATCTACATCATTATTTATTTTTCTTTCGTCCACATTATCTTCTCTCTCCAAATTTCATTTTATCTTTCTATCTCATCAAATTTATTTATTTACTATTCAATTTATCAATAAATATTAAGTTTTAATTTTAATAGTTTTAATTTCGATAATATCGACGCTTAACATTAATTATTAATTTGAGTATTGTATATATTATATTTCATTATTTCGATTTTATTGATTCGTACACGTTTTTAATATCGTCATTTCGAAACGATCGAATTTCACATAAAGTTATGTATTTATCGTATCAAAATAAAAGTAATAATTTTTTAAATATTTATTTACTAAATTACATATTTAAATTATAAAAATAAATTAATAATTAATAAAACTAATATTTTATTATATATATATTAAACTAANTGATAGAAACTGAGCTACCATTTTTTTTATATCGAAAAGGCATTAAAAGCAACAATTAAAAATAAAAAAAATGGTAGCTCGGTTTCTATAGTGTCGGACTGCAAATCAGTGCTATGTTTCTAAAACAAAATTAATTCATGAAAAAAACAAAATCCATCGAAAATTAATGCTATTTTTTAACAACATAACAAAATATCATGTTATGTACAACAAAAAACTCGAAGAAAATTTGCATATCCAATCCAACCCAATCAAATTCTAATGGGTATGTTTGGATTGGGTTTTAAAAAATACGGTACCATGAGTTGATAAGGTTTTGTAAAATTAATATATTATAATCATATTAATGTATCTTTATATATATAAAATAATAAAAATATTTATATTTTAATTATTAGAAGTAATCATAATTCATAACTTTATTATTTGTAAATCACGATCATGATATAATATTGTGTTTTAGCGACGAACGCATCGTTATTTTATTTTTGTTTTGTATTCGTTAAAAAAATAACAATTTCGCTATCTAAACTCACCACAGTTTTAATAGTAGTCCAAACAAACTTAATGACTTTTAAAATTAAATCACACATCCATATTTCAAATGTGGCTCCTCAAACTTTAATAGGTCTTTAAAGCATTTAAGACTAACAAATTGTCTCAATTCAGACAAAGCCTTAGGTTATCTATAACATTGTCCACGTCCAAAAGCATTTTCATCGTATAAATCTCTCTACACATCATCATTTTTTCACATCCACATCATATTCTCTTTCTACTTCAAAAACTTCTCACTCATGTACATCATTATTTATTTTTCTTTTGTCCACATCATCTTCTCTCTCCAAATTTCATTTTATCTTTCTATCTCATCAAATTTATTTATTTACTATTCAATTTATCAATAAATATTAAGTTTTAATTTTAATAGTTTTAATTTCGATAATATCGACGCTTAACATTAATTATTAATTTGATTATTGTATATATATATTTCATTGTTTCGATTTTATTTCTTTTTATTGATTCATACAAGTTTTTAATATCGTCATTTCGAAATAATCGAATCTCACATAAAGTTATGTATTTATCGTATCAAAATAAAAGTAGTAATTTTTTAAATATTTATTTACTAAATTACATATTTAAATTATAAAAATAAATTAATAATTAATAAAACTAATATTTTATTATATATATATTAAAATAAAATATTTTAAATTAACAAAAATAAATAAAAAGTTCTTTTCCGTGGACAAGGGTGCGGACAAGCCCTTGTCCGCGGAGCGTATTTATCAGTGGAGGAATCAACGGTCATATAATCACGGGCGCCGATGTGACGGACATGGAAATACGTTCTTGTCTATCGTTACAAGTAATCTTAGACATAATATATAATTATTGGCATTATATTTGTTTTTTTATATTACATTATCTTATTTGAAATAAATTAATTTAATTTGATGTACACGATGCTCTTAAAAGAATATTCATATAAAATAATTATCGAAAATTTCAATCAAATTGATAAGTATATTAAAATCTGTGCATTTACAGGTGTGGAATTTTACTCTTTTGTTTGGTCTAATGGAGAAGAAGATCGGAATTTTAGGGTGGGGGCGAAATAGGGATTATGTTAATGCTTTTTGACTTCAACAAACTTACAGTGCGCTGCAATCTTGTGGAGTAATTGTAGTTGTTGGAATTCTTCAAGAAAAGAAAACTCTACCCCCTTTTCATCATCTGGTTTCTAGATTATTTTTCCATAAAATATCATTTCTTTTCTATTCTTCAATCAAGAATCCAACGGATTTCATGTGTTCGCAGCTGTATTCTGCTGTTCTGAGTTTTGATTCTCGGGATTGACTTGCGGTAATGACGGATTTACGTTTAATCCAGTAAGGTAAACCTTGTTAATCCTATTACCAACTTCTTTCAATTTTTCATTCTCTCTTTTCGATGACTGGAGTTGTTTCCGATTATGGTTTTTGAGGAAATAACTTCGAAATTTAGGGTTTCATCTGGTGGGATTTTCGCGATTGGGGAATTAAAAATTAATGAGAAAATGAGCTATTTTATTGAATTGTGTGATCAGTGATGATTATCTATGAATTGTTTACCTTTGTCGATGATTCTGTTTGTTTATATCGATTATATTAGGCTAGCAACTTCCAACTCCACGTTGTGGACAAATTCTTTCTGGCTTTTGTGTGCTATCTGATGTATTTGAGTAGAGATTGTTCTTGATACCAGAGCATCCATTCTGTATATGGATCCACAAAGATATCATAATTTCGTTTATGCTAATTCGCTTGATCGAGCAAGTGATGTTGCTCAAGTGGATGGATCAGTTCGTGTAAAGTCTAGTTTAAAACCCCACGAAATGAGTTTTTCAGAACCCAAGCCTGTATTAAATTATTCCATACAGACTGGTGAGGAGTTTGAATTCATGCTTGATAGAGTCAATCAGAAGAACGCATTTAATCCAAATAGTTCCGGGGATCCAAGTTACGTGCCTGGTTACTCAGAGATTAAGGGAATTTTAGGCACTCATTACAATGGCGGCGAGAGTGGATCGAATGTTTCCAATGTGCCTACAATGGAAAAGAGTTCTGGAGAATTTGAAACTAAGAATATGTCTTTGCATAGTAGCAGCTCTAGACATGGATCTGAGAGTTCACTTAAGAAGCTTAAGATTCTCTGTAGCTTTCGTGGTAGAATTTTACCCCGACCTTCTGATGGGAAGCTTCGATATGTTGGTGGTGAGACACGGATTATCAGGATAAGCAAGGACGGTACGTGGAGAGAATTGTGGATTAAAACAACTGCGATTTATGATGAAACTTATTCGATAAAATATCAGCTTCCTGGAGAAGATTTGGATGCTTTAGTTTCTGTATCATGTGATGAAGATTTGTTGAATATGATGGAAGAGTGCAATGTACTTGATGGTGGAGAAGGAACCACGAAGCTTCGGATATTTCTTTTCTCCATTGGAGATTTGGCAGATGCTCATTGCAGTTTAACTAGTATGGATGGTGACTCTGAAATGAAATATGTTGTTGCTGTCAATGGTATTGACTTTGGAGCACGAAAAGACTCTAGTTTTCAACATTCCGGCTCGTACAGAAAGAATATTGACGATTTGGACCAGATGAATTTCGAAAGAGATACACATACGGACAATGATAAAGCCTCGGGTTTGCCTGGTTTTGTTGGTGCTACAACAGCAGCTGAATCGTCTATACCAAATTCTTCCAAATATGAAGTGATTCAGCATACTCCTGGCTATGTTCTTTCTACACCTATGGAGAAGGCGGTATTGGTATCTCCCTATAGTGTTTTTGATCATGAAAATGTTCCCGAAGGCACGCATCTTTCCGTCTTCGCTCCACAAGTTACTCAAGTTCAAGAAAGCGAGATGGTTACGAAATTTGATGGTTCAACTATCCCTGAAAGTGGCAAGGATTATATTCCGAATGATAACTCTGTGATAAATAGTGCCATCTCTAAGGTTAGTTTTTCTGTTGAAGATCCAGTGGTGTTTAAACCAGATAAGGAGATATCTTCAAGAGCATCAAAGAGCGAATTGCCACTGGAATCTTTGCAGCCTTCGATTCCTGATGTAGCTAATGCATCCCAAGTTCCTATATCCGCAAGTGACGAATGTTTTACGTCTAGTAATGCTTATGATCTGGAAAATATCAACTCAAAATCTTATGATTCTGATTTTGGAAGTACTGAATCTTTTAATCTTCCACAGAGGGTATTTTACTCCGAGCGCTTCCCTCGAGAGCAGGCTGGTACTCCTTCTAGAGTTTCAAAATCTGAAGATTCAATTGCTGCTCAGTTTCTTGTTAATCAGTCATGTACTAATAGTGCTCAGCCAGATTTAGTACTCTCATCTGTAGAAAGTTTGTCCCTTTCTCGTGTCGAAGATGTAGCCGCTGAAAATGAAATTCATCAATCTAGAATGGCTGAGAATTGTGGTGTCGAGGTTCCCTCGAATGATAACAAAGTTCCTATGGTAAATGTGGATGCTCCGAAACCTTGTGAAGATTCTAAAGTTCCTCGGGTTGATTTGGCTGTGAGCCAATCTCAGACTTCTCAGCAAGTGGACATTTTAATCGATATTAATGATCGATTTCCACACGATCTTCTTTCTGAAATATTTTCGAAGCATGTTCTTCCTGAGGGTCCCTCTGATATTGGACCGATACAGAACGATGCGGCTAGTTTGAGTGTTAACATAGAAAACCATGAACCAAAACACTGGTCATTCTTTCAAAGACTAGCTGGAGACGAGTTTGCAAAACGAGACGTTTCTCTTATGGATCAAGATCATATATTATTATCATCTGTACCTAAAATAGTTGAAGAGGAAGATCCTGAAGCATATGATCTTGTTCCAGTGATACGCGAAGGAATTACTACAAAACTAAATGCGGTAAAAGATAGTTACGAAGAGTATCAGAAAAAAAATACTAGTGAGAGTCATGCTGTTTCTAATGTATCTCAACGGAAAGTCGATGACGATATCCATTTCGATGATCTGATGCGAATCCAAGAATCGGAGTATGAGGTAAATATACTAAATATCGATCGTGTCGAATATGTGTTAATCGTATCAGTTTCTAGGGTGGAGAGAATACGAACTTGCCTTCCGTAGATCCATTATTGATAGAATTCGACATCAGATCTTTACAGGTTAGCTTTTTTTACTTTTTTTCGCATGGATTACGAACTATTTTTCGTATTTGATCGATCGGGTGCAGATAATATGCGATGCTGACCTTGAAGAATTGAGAGAACTTGGTTCCGGGACATTCGGGACTGTGTATCATGGCAAATGGAGGGGTTCGGATGTAGCAATCAAGCGTATAAAAAAGAGTTGCTTCACTGGAAGGCAATCAGAACAAGAAAGATTGGTATAAATTCTAACTGAGACATCGTTGCCGTTTTAACGGAAAATCATTGCTGTTTCGTTTTTCGATTCCTCATATTTGCATATGGAGATCACTGAAATGTTTATAAAAACTTCAGACATTTGAATTTTGGAGGGAAGCCGAGATTTTGTCGAAGCTTCATCACCCGAATGTGGTTGCATTCTATGGTGTTGTACAAGATGGTCCCGGAGGTACTCTAGCTACCGTAACAGAATTCATGGTTAATGGATCTCTACGACATGTTTTGCTCCGTAAAGACAGGTAGTATTTCTTTCGTTGTCACGATTCTTTCCAGAACATTCATTTTATCGAAATGTATCAGGCATCTTGATCGTCGTAAACGGCTCATAATTGCCATGGACGCAGCTTTCGGTATGGAATATTTGCATTCGAAGAATATAGTACATTTCGATCTGAAATGCGATAATCTCCTCGTAAACTTGAAAGATCCCTCAAGACCTATATGCAAGGTTTCTTATAGACAAAATTGCCTTAAGCATTTATTCATCATCAATGATTATTACATAGGTGTCTGAATACTTTGATAGGTTGGTGATTTCGGTCTGTCGAAAATAAAACGAAACACGTTAGTTTCGGGTGGAGTTCGAGGAACTTTGCCATGGATGGCCCCTGAGCTTCTCAATGGTAGTAGCAATAAAGTATCCGAAAAGGTAAGTGATTCATTATGAAAATTACTGCTTTCGTGATTCGAAACGAATTGTTTCGTTCCGTAGGTCGATGTGTTTTCATTCGGTATTGTGTTATGGGAAATACTCACGGGAGAAGAGCCTTATGCGAACATGCATTACGGTGCAATAATAGGTACGAAAATCTCGTGTTTATGTTTCGTCTTGAAAACATTCAAACTCTTGAAAAACGTAGGAGGGATCGTGAACAATACATTGAGGCCGACGATTCCTACCTATTGTGATGCGGAATGGAGACGATTAATGGAGCAATGTTGGGCTCCGAATCCTGCAATGCGACCATCTTTTACCGAGATTGCGAGCCGGCTACGAGTGATGTCTGTGTCTGCGTCTACAGCACAGACGAAGAAGGTCAGTGTATAAGCATGGAAGCCTTTCAGTGTTTTCCTTTTGTTTGGTATACAAAAGTTTATGAGTGTATATACTTTTGATGANTCTGAAATATTTTCGAAGCATGTTCTTCCTGAGGGTCCCTCTGATATTGGACCGATACAGAACGATGCGGCTAGTTTGAGTGTTAACATAGAAAACCATGAACCAAAACACTGGTCATTCTTTCAAAGACTAGCTGGAGACGAGTTTGCAAAACGAGACGTTTCTCTTATGGATCAAGATCATATATTATTATCATCTGTACCTAAAATAGTTGAAGAGGAAGATCCTGAAGCATATGATCTTGTTCCAGTGATACGCGAAGGAATTACTACAAAACTAAATGCGGTAAAAGATAGTTACGAAGAGTATCAGAAAAAAAATACTAGTGAGAGTCATGCTGTTTCTAATGTATCTCAACGGAAAGTCGATGACGATATCCATTTCGATGATCTGATGCGAATCCAAGAATCGGAGTATGAGGTAAATATACTAAATATCGATCGTGTCGAATATGTGTTAATCGTATCAGTTTCTAGGGTGGAGAGAATACGAACTTGCCTTCCGTAGATCCATTATTGATAGAATTCGACATCAGATCTTTACAGGTTAGCTTTTTTTACTTTTTTTCGCATGGATTACGAACTATTTTTCGTATTTGATCGATCGGGTGCAGATAATATGCGATGCTGACCTTGAAGAATTGAGAGAACTTGGTTCCGGGACATTCGGGACTGTGTATCATGGCAAATGGAGGGGTTCGGATGTAGCAATCAAGCGTATAAAAAAGAGTTGCTTCACTGGAAGGCAATCAGAACAAGAAAGATTGGTATAAATTCTAACTGAGACATCGTTGCCGTTTTAACGGAAAATCATTGCTGTTTCGTTTTTCGATTCCTCATATTTGCATATGGAGATCACTGAAATGTTTATAAAAACTTCAGACATTTGAATTTTGGAGGGAAGCCGAGATTTTGTCGAAGCTTCATCACCCGAATGTGGTTGCATTCTATGGTGTTGTACAAGATGGTCCCGGAGGTACTCTAGCTACCGTAACAGAATTCATGGTTAATGGATCTCTACGACATGTTTTGCTCCGTAAAGACAGGTAGTATTTCTTTCGTTGTCACGATTCTTTCCAGAACATTCATTTTATCGAAATGTATCAGGCATCTTGATCGTCGTAAACGGCTCATAATTGCCATGGACGCAGCTTTCGGTATGGAATATTTGCATTCGAAGAATATAGTACATTTCGATCTGAAATGCGATAATCTCCTCGTAAACTTGAAAGATCCCTCAAGACCTATATGCAAGGTTTCTTATAGACAAAATTGCCTTAAGCATTTATTCATCATCAATGATTATTACATAGGTGTCTGAATACTTTGATAGGTTGGTGATTTCGGTCTGTCGAAAATAAAACGAAACACGTTAGTTTCGGGTGGAGTTCGAGGAACTTTGCCATGGATGGCCCCTGAGCTTCTCAATGGTAGTAGCAATAAAGTATCCGAAAAGGTAAGTGATTCATTATGAAAATTACTGCTTTCGTGATTCGAAACGAATTGTTTCGTTCCGTAGGTCGATGTGTTTTCATTCGGTATTGTGTTATGGGAAATACTCACGGGAGAAGAGCCTTATGCGAACATGCATTACGGTGCAATAATAGGTACGAAAATCTCGTGTTTATGTTTCGTCTTGAAAACATTCAAACTCTTGAAAAACGTAGGAGGGATCGTGAACAATACATTGAGGCCGACGATTCCTACCTATTGTGATGCGGAATGGAGACGATTAATGGAGCAATGTTGGGCTCCGAATCCTGCAATGCGACCATCTTTTACCGAGATTGCGAGCCGGCTACGAGTGATGTCTGTGTCTGCGTCTACAGCACAGACGAAGAAGGTCAGTGTATAAGCATGGAAGCCTTTCAGTGTTTTCCTTTTGTTTGGTATACAAAAGTTTATGAGTGTATATACTTTTGATGATACTGTACCATATTTAAATTACGTACAACGCCTATTAAATTATTTTATTAAAATATAATTTGAGAGAGTAATTTGTTTTTCTATATGATATAACAAATAATCATAATTGTCATGTATCTTGATTTCTTGAATATGTTTAGATCAAAATTGATATACTAATCTTTATTTTCTTGAAATTATTAAATTTTATATTCAATTTACGTTTGAATTTATTATTTAAAACATGATATTATTTTGACCGAAATTATAAATTTTCCATTCTCATATTTTTCTACTTGTTATGAGCAAAATGCATGATTTGTTAGTGCTAAGAATCATCTCCGCCAAAAACTTAAGATTTTTAAGACTCAATAGATACCCATAAGTTCTACTTATGATCGATTCGGGTTGTATTGAGACAACCCGAATATAGATACCCATTAAGAAAACTCGATTCTATCGATAAACAAACAACGAAACATACAAAATCCCGTATGATTAAAACAAGATCTAACCAAACAAAAAAGGAAATCTAAAGCATTTTAACTTGCAGGCAAATGACATGTAACTTGGAATTTTAAATAACACTCACCTAATCTAATCTCCTACAACAAAACACAGAATGGTAGGAAGATCAAGAGTCAACGGAACAACACAAACCCAAATATACGGCAGTACGGAGTAGGGGATGAACATCTTCGGTTAATACCTCTGTGTCTAGTTTCTCCATTAATGGCCAAATCTGTAAGCCATGAGAGACATTAATATGAAGGAATGATGAAAATGAAATATGGCCTTGATTCATACCTCAGAGGCATATTGTCGAGTTATAGCCTTCACGTAACCTAGTGTCGATAAGTACCATTGTTCCTTTTCACCGATACTGTAACCATTGTTCGGATTATCACCGTTGCGGTCACTGCAATATATACGATTAATTCGGGGTGGAAGAGTCACTTGGAATCTATGTAAATTTGTTGAACCTTTTCTCGTGATGTTCATCATTTGGGTTGAAATTCGATGTTTCTTCATCAACAGCCATTTCATCTTTCGAACCAGTTAGGGTCGATAAAAATCCATCTGTTTCTTCGGAAAGTACACGAGCAAAGCTTTTGAATAGCAGGAGGAACAATTCCTGAAACAGTCAC